>JAJJWX010001750.1:0-19366 GCA_023529315.1 Papaver bracteatum
ACACTTTTGGATTAGAAGGATAAAAATGGTTGCACTGTTATGATTCAAAAATTGCTTCAGCAACCTGTTCATATTTCGAGAAAGGAAACATTCAAGAATAAATAAGGTACTGCCAACCTGACCACATGTAAGTAGAAGATAAGTTTTGGACATTTATTAGCTGTGATTCTTGTGCTGTCTTCCAATGGAGTTGCACCTCGTAACGAATCCACCTTGGCTGAAATGCAAATAAAACATCCATTAGCTCCGCCTCCTTTAATCCCGCCTGGTAATATTTGTGATTCATTGGTGGTTGATTCCAAGGCTGTTCTTGGTGCTATCAAGATCTTTCCTAAAGGGACTTCTTGTGGTAGAGACGGTTTACTGGCCCAATATTTAATGGATGCTTTGAGTGGGTCGGTGGCAGCTGTAGAAGACGAGTTAGTATCTTCGATTGCAGGGGTTGCCAACTTATGGCTGGAAGGAAAATGCCCCAATGGTTTAGGTGAGTTCATAGCTAGTGCACCCCTAACACCATTATTGAAGGCGGGTGGTGGTCTTAGGCCTATAGTGGTTGGTACTATTTGGCACAGGTTGGTCTCTAAAATAGCTTCCTTCTCCGTCGGCAAGGATATGACTTCTTACTTGGGAGATCATTAATTTGGTGTTGGTGTGCCAGTTGGAGGTGAGAGTATTTGACACGCAATAACTGGCTTACTGGAGTTTAAAGGCCATTCCACCAATATGTCAATGTTGTTTATTGACTTTTAGAATGCTTTCAATCTGGTGTGCCGGTCTCATGTTATTAAGGAAGTTCGTCTCCATTATCCAGGTATTTCACGTTGGGTGGAATTTTGTTATAGTAGGCCTCCTAGATTTTATTATGATCAATATATTTTGTCCTCAGCACTTTGTGTTCAACAAGGAGACCCACTTGTTCCGTTGTTGTTTTCCTTGACTCTTCATCCAATTGTGAAATCTATTTCCTCTCGGTGCAAACTCGATTTGCATGCGTGGTACCTCGATGAAGGGACTATTATTGGTGACACGCTCGAGGTGGCCAAATATTGGAGCATCATAGAATATGATGGTCCAGGTAGAGGTTTACATCTTAACATAAAGAAGATGGAGGTGTTTTGGCCTACTGCTGATCCTAGAAGTTGTGCCGAAGGTGTTTTTCCTCGAGATATTGGAAGGCCATCTAAGGGTGTTAAACTTTTGGGTGGACCAGTGAGTCTGGATTTGAACTTTATTAGCGACACGGCGTTGAGTAGGGTTCACAAGACCATCCAGCTAATATCTTCCATAAAAAAACTCAATGACCCTCAAAGTGAGATGTTACTGCTTCGCAACTGCACCCATGTGTCCAGATTGTATTTAGCTATGCGCACCACCAACCCTGCAACTTTACAAAAAGCCTACGATCTGTTTGATGATCATATTTTTCAGTATTTGAGACTTTTGGTCACGGGTGATGGGGAAGTTTTGGGCCTTTGCAATATCGGATAGGTACTCTTGATATCAATGAGGGTAGCCTTAGAATTTACACTATGGCGGACACCCATAACTATTGCTATCTTGCTTCCCATATTGAGACAGTTTCGGTACAAAAGGTGATCCTTGGTATCTTTTTCTCATCGGACAAAGGTTCTGCTTATCAGTCTGCTCTTCATAACTTCATCCAGGTATGTGGACTACCTTCTAACTATTGCGTTGATGATATTACTCCACCCCCCCCCACACACACACCTTCTATGCACTCCCTCGCAATCACTTATTTTGACGCAGTTAAGAAGCAAATCCCCATACAATTCTCAATGCCTGCAAGAGATTCAGTGTAATCGTGTTAAGCATGCACAAGATTATCTTTTTTCTGTACCCATTAGTTGGCTAAATCAATGCATGAGACCAAGACATTTTAGAGTTGTAGTTTGCTATCGCCTTGGAATTCCCTTGTTTGTCGAATGTGGCCTATGTTCTTGTTGTAATAGACCTACGGATATTTTTGGTGATCACGCTCTTCATTGTGCCAAAGATGTTGGGCTCAAGTTTCAACACGATCTTGTACATGAGATAATTGTTGACATCTGTTACAAAGCTGGTGTTCCTGCGCGTAAAGAAGTTTCCCTTGGGTTTTTGTCTGATGGTAATAGAGACTTACGCCCTGCGGATATTCTTTTTATTAATTAGGAGAATTTTCGGGATATCTGTATGGATGTTACAGGCGTCTCGCCCTTCACAGGTAAAGGATTTCGTTTTTTAAACCAGGCCAAGCTATTTCGAATGTTGTTTTGCGTAAACGGAATATATACTTGGATCAATGCACTTCTCATGGTTATGATTTGGGTGTTCTAGCCTTTTCCATGTTGAGAGAACTTGGTGAGGATACTTTGTGTTTTTTTAAGAGATTGAGGAATTGTCTTATTAGTAATGATGCTAGTAGTGGTGTAGGTAATTTTATTTTTGTATAGATTAGGTGTTGCCATTCAAAAGGGTGTTGGTGCCGAGCTTGTTGCTAGGCTACCAACCAAAGTTTTATACGAGTCTATTGAAGATTAATTTTCAATTATTATATTTTATTTTCAAGCTATTTTATGAAACAAATAAAGATTAATACTGCAAAATCGTTTTCCAAATAACTTAGAATTTAAATAAATAAATCTAAAACATTGCAAGATGAAAATCGTTGGCAATAGCTATGTGTAATCACAATATGTGTTATTCCAAACCCTAGTTATCCTTCTTAAAACACAAGAATAAATTCCCATAAAAAGTTTCTTAGACATTATTTTAGCAAGAACTAAAAACCATTTCACCTACCTTGATGACTCTTCGGATATTCCCTATAATCATCAAGCTCATCTTCGATTAGATCAATCCTGGATTCTAGATTATCCATCTTGTCTTCAAGTCTTTTGGTAGAAGATTCGAGTTCACTTTTCAAGGCACATACTTGTTCCAAGACAAGATTCATGGTTAATGAGAGCTTATCAAAATGAGAGACAGTGGGATTCACATTAGAGGAGGAATCACGTTTGTCTTAACACATCTCATTATCAGAAAAATTAAAACAAACTTTCTTAAAGAGAAAAAGTACAGTCCAGACATCATCTTCTTTACCAGAAAGACTTGATGAAGACATGATAAATGAAACGCTTGCATCAAGGAATGAAAGAAGAAGATGTGGGATAAATCTCCAAAAAGACCTTTGATCAAAACCCTACCAGAATTTTGGATATCCCATAAATGATTTTATTAGGAAAACCATTTATGCGCAAAACGGTCCTCAGCTCAAAATAAAATAAAATTTAGAGCATACGAAGGAGATACAGAACCAAGTCAGCAATAGAGTAACAAAAATATTTTCACACCCCTCTTGGAGATTATGGTTCTTGTCCTAGGAAAAAAAAGAACAATCCTTAGAAACTATTACAAATTGTGATTTCTCCCAACCGATAAAGGATCGGATGGTTTCTCACGAGAAAAGGATGATTTCGTTATTCCTTGTTTCTGATTTCTCTTTATGGAGGGAAGATCGAGAGTAGACATCTTCATTTCCTGCAATGTTCTGAAAGCCATGTTTATCGATTTTCACAAACTATGAATGGTTCTGAATATCTCTTTCGAAAGTGATGTATATTTCTTATGAAATTTTCTTCTCTTATTCTGATAAAGTATATTATTATAAGAAGATATTTCAAGTACCTTTGTACAAACCGTTTCCTGATGATTCTGGTTATCTCACAAGGGACACAAAAGATTTGTCGTGCCATTGTATTTTATCATGTTTTTCTTATTACAAGAGAGGTTTGAACATGACATATTCTCAGGAGTAATATGATGATTAGATTTATAAGAGTTCATCGAAGATAATAGATAATTCTTCTTAAAATCACGATTACAAGATGTTGCATTCTCTTGTCTTAATATTTTCAGTTCACATTCCAGATTTGTAATCCTTTTAATCCATGCTTTCTTTTCCAGATGAACCATACTCTTCATTGAGTATAAATCTTTGGTCAATAAATCAATCTTCATTTCTGGGAAAGTTAGATCGTATAGCGTGGAACAATCAAAGCTGTTAGACAGACAAGTGTGATTATCAGCAAAGTAGGTGAGAGAACTTTCACAGGCTTCTTCTTCAGAACAATAGTCAAGAGTTTCCATCCATGCTTTAGTTAAATCACTAACCTCATTATTAGAACTACCAGAGATATCATGAATACTTATATAGCACTTGGAAGAAGTTGCATTGTCATAGTCTTTATGAACTTTTCTATCCATTTCATTGATTGAAAACAATATTTTTCGAGACTTTCTTTTTGTCTGTCTAAGAGTTTTCTTTAACTGTTGTACAAATAGTGAAAGAGTTGAATTAAAGCAATTCTCATCCTTTGTATCAATCAGATCAGGACATGGAGACTTTATGTCAGATGTAGCAATAAGATTGCAAGATATGTGAAGGTTTTCTCTTTTACTCAGTTCAAGATAAAAAAAATCTTTATCTTTCCAACAAGAGTATTTTTGGAAAGGGTTTCAAGGTTATTTCCCTCACCGTTGGCATATTTCTTAGAATCATATCTAGTTGGCAACGATCTGAGAATTTTTATCACTATGTGCTTTTCCGGAATAGTCTTATCTAATACAGAAGAGGCATTAACAGTTTCAAAAACTTTGTGATTAAACTCATCAAATGAATCTTTATCAGCCATACAAAGGTTTTTCCAATCAGAGGTTTTGAAGCCTAGATTCCTTTCAAAGGTATTCCGTTCTACGGTTCTAAGATATCCCAAGCATCTTTAGACCGATTGCACGTAGTCACATAGTGCTAAATATATGGGGTAATGGCACGGAAGGTAACATTCAAACCATCGGAATTTTGATTTTCAGCAAGAATCTCATGATCCTCATACATCCTCACCAATATCCTTTGTAACGGCTACATCGTCTACTGTAACAATTGGAGGATCATATTCATTAACAACACGAACCCATGATTGAAAATCATAAGTTTGAAAAAAGGCACGCATAGCAATTTTCAACCATAAGTAATTCAAACCACCGAAGACTGGCGGTACGTTTAAAAAGATAACACTTCTTTCCATAGAGTCAGATTGCTACAAACACAGACTTATAAGGTCTTTAACGTGTTTTATTGCTGTGATACCAATTGAAAAAGCGGGGGTACAACAACCAAACCCAATATTTCGTTCGGTAATCTGTATGGACTAACTCCAATATAATTCTGAGAGCACCAGCTAATAAAGCGAGCTCAACCAAGAAATATATCAAAGAGTTATATCTGAATTTCCCAATACAATCTGCAATCGAACAGATAAAAATCTGTGAGCCCGATTGAGATGAGAAACAACTTGTACGGTACCAAAAACCAATGTCCAAGTGTCAATCAATTTATATTCAACGAACAAAGGTCGGATTGACCAATTGATTGAACCATGTAGAACCTGTAATATTTCAATTATATAAAAATATAATGCGGAAAAGAAATAACACAAACACCGGAAGTTTTGTTCACAAGGAAACCGCAAATACAGAAAAACCCCGGGACCTAGTCCATATTTGAGCACCACACTGTATTATGCCGCTACAAACACTAGCATACTTCAAGTCAACTTCAGACTGGAATGTAGTTGAACCTTAAATAAGTCTCACACCGATTAAGGTACAGTCGCGTTCCTAACGCCTCTGAATCCCAGCAGGACTCTACGCACTTGATTCTCTTAGCTGATCAGACCCACAACTAAGAGTTGCTACGACCCAAAGTCATAAACTTATAAATAAATATGTCTCCCACAGATAAGTCTATTCTAATAGATAAATCTTTCTCCCACAGAAGTACCCACGAAGTTTTTGTTTCGTATTTTGACAAATAAAGGTGAATAAGAACCAATTGATAATCCGGTCTTGTATTCCCGAAGAACATCCTAGATATGTTAATCACCTCACCATAACTTAACTATATAGTAGTAGAAGAAGTTATTGTGGAATCACATAGAATGAGACGAAGATATTTATATATTACTTATCGGAGATAAATCTCGAGTAAATTTTAGAGAAGATAGTACTCAACACGATAGAACAAGTAAGATCAGAACACGCAACAACAAATAAAATAGTTGGGCCTGGCTTCACGAATCCCAAATAAATTCTTCAAGTTATTAACCTATAATGGTTTTGGAAAAACCTAGGTTAAAGGATAATCGACTCTAGTCGCAACTAGGACACTTGAAAGTGTCGGGATTAGGATTTCCAGTTGCTAGAGTTCTCCCTTATATATTCTTTCAAATCAGTATTTTCTTACAATCAAAAATAAGTTAGCTTAGAAACAAACCATTCAATATTCATAGTTAGATGAAAACCTAATTTAAGATTCAAGCTAAGTTTGCTTAAAACCAATGCAATATCTCTCCACCGTTAGATGGTCTTAGCTTGTTATACACAAATGAAATATGCCTTCATTTATATATGGGTAACTGTACCTAAACTTGTATATTGAGTTGGATCAACAATAGTTAAGAGAAGTTAGCCATATGAACAATTTTGTCTTAACCACATTAATCTAACACTTCTAGATCAAATATGATGATCAATCAATTATGAAAGATAATCAAATGAATCTAATTGTGTTACTCATAGAGTTTTTCAATTGTATATATCTCATAGAAGTAAATAAGAACCAATTAAGAAAAAATACGATTGATTCATGATTATTCAAAGTACTCAATGTTCAATTCATGAACATTAAGTCACGGTGGAAAATATTGCATTCCTTATCTTTAACCACTAAGTTTGCAAACTGGTACGCAAACTTTAGTTCCGGACTTCGGTCTTGTCCAGCTGTTTGCAAATAGGTACGCAAACTGCTATCCCGGACCTAACTCATGTAGAACCGTTCACAAACAGGTATGCAAACTTGGTTCCTAGGCTACAACAGTTAAAACCGTTCGCATACTGGTATGCAAACTAGGTTTCCAGACCTGAATCATACCAAAACCGCTTGCATACTGGTATCCATAATGTGTTTTAGATGACAATAGCTGTCTCACACAAACTATTAACTTATAAGTAATTTTCAAGTGATCGAATGATCAACACAAAACTTTCCGAGTCGACATCAATTGACTGCGTCACACAAATCATGTAAGATGTTTCATGAAAATTTTCACATGATCATCTTTTGACTTTTTATTTAGTTTTCAACAAATAAATTTTTTCCAACTAAGCTCATCAAGAATAATGATGAACGTAGCTAAAGCAAAAATCTTCCAACACATGTTTCGAGAAATATATAAGCGAGTTAAATTCGGCTCGAAATATCAAATGTGTATAATATAAAAGTCTATATAGTTATATGACTTAGTCTCATTAGGAGATAGAATAGAATAGATTTCTGAGTGATATATACGTTTTAGTATCCACATACCTTTTATTGATGAAGTTCCTCCAAGCTCTCCCAGTATATCTTCGTCTTCGATCGATGAACGCAATGAAGTCTAAACCTCAATGACACATTTTATACTAATCCGAGACATAGCTATAAGTAGACTATAAATCAAGACTTATAGTTTTGATCACCTAAACTTGGAAAACAAGCTTGAGATAGCAACTCTTGCGAGTTCGACTGAGCAGTACTCTAATAGAACCCACATTTAGGGATACTCTCACAAATTGTGGACACTCACGGTTACATAGAGCTGGATTTTCACTAAAGGGGTATCTTTTTATGTGGTGAAATGTCATTACCGACTTTTACCCCAATAAAAACTAAAAAAACCGAAATCATTTTAAGTTGGCATACCCCACCCCCTCCAAACCGACTGCTCATCTTCTTCTTCCATTCCTCCGTAACTTCTTCATTTGATCGTCAATTAGTTGACAATTTCGAAAATTTCTTCGTCCACTAATTTTCGTAGTGCTGTGATTGAATTGATTAGGTTTTAAATAAAAAATTAGGTCAAATTGAAGAATTACAGAATAACTATCGGCATTGGTTTATGTATGAATGTAATGACGACTGTACTCGTTTTCAAAATTGCATTTCTCGGCTTTAAAATTGACCATAGTCGGCATTTTCGACAAACATTTTTCAATGCCGACCGTGAACTTTATTTTGTTTTTACAATATTGACTGTTGGTCCTAGTGATTTCATACTTTCATAAGTTACAGTGATTTGATGAAACTTTCGTTGGACATATAAGATGTAGTGATGATGTAAATGAGCCCATTTTATATCTTTCACTAGGTCTCTACCCGTGCCGTTACGGCACGGGAAATGATATGAGTTTCAAATGTATCCATCGATTCATACATGTCGTAATTGTCTGAGAAGAATCGAAACGATCGATCCAGGTCTAAATGTTTTGAGGATTTGGTCAATAAACATGTCCTTATCCTCGAATCTTTTAATATTGTGTATGTAAGTCATACAATCCTTTGGGACAAACATAGCTAATCGTTAGAGCAAATCCTATAGGTAGTAGAACATTACTTCGTTCACTACTTCAAAAAAATATCATCAAAGGTCATTCACCAAACTTGTAACAAAACTAAAAACACCTAAAATTACTTTAAAATCAATTAGATTCATCTTGCAAAATCTGTTAGCATTATAATTTAATTTTTCTCTTTGATATAAATAGTTGGGTTCCCAATTTACATAGATTAGTGTTTATTCATTTTCCTAATATTTATAATAATATTTAATTCTTGATCTATTTATTTTCTTGTCTCTTTACCTATTATCATGAACTATTTCTCAAGCATGCATAATTACACAAAGTTGGGGAGAAATGACAAAAATAGAAATCATGACAAAAAAAGGGGAATAAAGAGAGATGTGAGAAACTGAATCGATTACAATTAATTCATGCGTAGCCTTGCATAATCCCATAAAGTACGGGAGAAACAATGACAAAAACGGAAACCATGACAAAAAAGGGGAATAAAGAGAGATGTGAGAAACTGAACCGATTACAATTAATTCGCGTGTCTCCTTGTGTTTGGTCAATTTTTTTATATGTTTCATTTTTCTTCCTTCCCCCTACCCGGCAAATTTTAAAATCACAACATCCTATTTTTTTGGAAAAATCTGACCTTTAAAAATTGTTTTTATTTAAAAAAAAAAAAGTTTAAAACTAAAATCAAATTAAAACAAAACAAATAAAAATTAACCAAGGGTGACTAAATAATTACCCATCTTAGGACACTTTTTCTCACCCTACTACCACTATTTTTTCCACCACCACATTACCGTCACCACTCCACCAGTCTCACCAATACCCACCACCATTATCCCCACCGCAGATCCGGCACCACCACCCAATATCACAACCACCATTAGTGCTTAATTTACCTATCTTAGGACCCCTTTTCTCACCCTACTACCACTACTTCTTCCACCACCACATTATCGTCACCATTCCATCAGTCTCATCAATACCCACCACCATTATCCCCACCACTGCTCACCATCACAACCACCATTAATGCTTACTCATATGGTTAATATCAAATAAATTTATTATGTATCAACAAAAATATATTCATCATTTGATTATTAAATAAACATTTATTATGAAATATCAATTGAACATTTATTATTAAATTTTAATTAAACGTGATCATTTATAGTGGTAGATTTATGTTATGCAAGTATAAATTTGATCGTTCTTTATCTAGCTTAACTTGTCCAAGCTTTGTTTTGTATTCTGGAAATGTAATCAATTTTATTATAATACTAAAAACCGTGATTTATTTGATAGGGTACTATAAATAGATGGGATCCCATTTGGGTGATCCAGTGGTCATGATCATATTGTCTTATATGATTTAGTATCCTCCTCAAAATATTTTCCAGTTGTGCTAAAACCATCCAACTACATCCATCACAATAAAATGTTTCCCATTTTGTAAATACACAAAACTATTATTGTCCACTAGTATTCACTAACATCCACCACCGTATGTAAAAACCATCCACGCCCACTATTTTTTCGGCCATCAGTAATGTTACCACCTCCACCACTCACAAATACCCTCCAATGTTTCCACCACTCACTACCACCATTAAAAATTATTAATACAATAATACTTCAATAAATTAATAGTCTTGGGACTGCCGAATGATCTATCAATTTTGCGAGGTATTAATTTATCGATAAATTAACAATTTATTATTATATCTAAACATACCAAGTTTAGCTTTAAATTTCTAAAATAAGTGTGTAGTATCAAATATCTAGAGATTTAATTCTCAATTCAAATTATTTTATGTCATATTATGTGTATAAATGTATATATTTAAACATTAAAATGAAAAAATAACAAGAAAACACAATAAAATCATTTTGGAACTTCTTAAGGGAGTTCAAAAAATTAGAAATGAAGTCCAATGTTTATAACTGTGAACAAAAAAGAAATAACCGTAGATTTGTATTTTAATAAGCACCATAATATAGTATTATTACACTGATTATTAATTTATATATTAGTGGGCCCTATTGGAAACTTAAATTTTGTATTATCTTATAAATTTAGCGAGGTTATTAATTTAGCACACTGGCCCAAGTCGGGAATGGCAAAATTATATTAGTGAAGTTATTAATTTATCGCAGATTAATTTAATGAAGTTCTACTGTATAAGTTTTAACTGGGGTCATTGTAGTACAGTGGTAAAGTCATTGGGTGATGATACCAGTTACCTGAGTTCGAAACTCGCCAGCACCAAATTCTTTACCGATCAATATATATATATAGCTTTTAATAAACTTATATTATTAATAAAAATATGTATTTATTATATTCATTGAATGAACATTTATCATGAGCAATTAATAGGACACTAATTACTAAAGTATTTATAATGGTTAGTTGAAAAAATCATGGCCGTAGATTTATCCCTCCTAGACAAATCTCGGCCGCTCTTTATCTAGCCTAACTTAGCCAAGCTTTGTTTTGTATTCTAGATGAAGAAAAAAGACTCCGTTGCTGAAATAAAACCCTAATCCAAAATCAACCATGTTTTCCTCCTTCCTTTTCAACTAATCTTCAATCCTCCGGACATAGAGATGCTATAGTTTTGGTTTAGCTATTATATCGTTGATGTGACTATGTTTCCTATATTTTAATGAAAATACTGTTTCAATTGGTTTTTAGGGCTTCTGGTGTGCTGATCTATTGGGATCTTGATGGTGATATTATTCTTGGAAAAATCGGGTTGTTTTTCTTCATATGCAACAACCCTACTATATTTCTTCATCATCAGGTTCTTTGCTGCTGCGTTGGGGTTTTGATGATGTTGATGGAGATAGCTTAATCTGTGTTTCATAAATTTTAGTTCACTTTCACTTAATCCAGTATATCTAATCTACTTTAAGTCAGAACAAAATCAATAATTTAGATTCCATGATTTTGAGCTGCATACCCATTTTTAAGGGTGCACAACGGTCGGTTAGGATCGGTGTTCAACACTACCGAACAGATAACCGTAAAAATCAGTTATTTTCTTAGTAACACCAACTAGGAGTAATGTTTTAGTTCGGGTCGTTTATAAACCGGCCGATTCAAGGTCGGATGGGTATGAATCGGTTCCCGGTTCACCGACGATGGTCCATAGCTAGAATCAGAATTAGTTCAGGAACAAAGGAATTTCATCCTTCCTCTCTCAAATTCAATAAAAGCTTCCAAAACTTTTATAATAAACACTTTATTCTAGATCTGTATTCCTATATAAACTTATGATTGCTTTACTTAATCACGCCAATAGTTCAACCCATAAAAACAAAGAAAGAAGAAACAAAGATCATCATTCATATAAGAAAAATCATCACACCATTTGAATTTCAGTGACATGCATGTATCTAACCAAATAATCAATTCTCTTCTCTATATATCACCACCAACAGTAAGTTAACTACCATACGGAGTAAAATTAACATCTTTACATTGATGTTGCTCCTTCTTCAAAAGAATTAAACAAAGTAGTGTGAAAGAAAAAGCTACCCATCAGAGATAAGAATTATTCAACACATAGGATCAAACCAAAATCAAACTAAACCTTATTAATAAGAGAGTAGTTCAGTTAACTAAAATCAATCAAAAAAATCCAAATCAAACTAAAACCCATTAATAAGAATACCTCAATTAATTAAGAAATCAATTAGAACATCTAAATCAAATTAAATCCCATTAATAGCAGTACCTTAATTAAAAAAAAAATCAATCAATTCCAAAGAATTTCCCTTCCCTGTAGAATCCATTTGATTATCAACCAAATCAGCAAACACTAAGATTTCAGTTAGTAAAAACTTAGATTGATGGAGGTTGAAGATGAGATGATAATAAGTTAGTAAATTAGATGGATGAAGGTAGAAGATGAGATGATAATAGAGTCGCCTCTCTGTGACTTCTAGGTAAAACACTAGAAGATAGAAGGCTGCTGAGTATTTAGGTAAAGTATTCATAATATTAAATTTTTCTAAGCCATGGGATATCTGATCGGTCGATGGTTAATAAAGTCGGTCGGTATTTTCTTACATCCGAGAAGCACCATAAACTGGTCGGGTTTATAAAACAATAACCGTACACGGATGTTCGCTTTATTGGGTTCGGGTTGTTTCAGTGAATTTTTGGGCGGTTTGAGCGGGTCCATGTGCACCCCTACCCATTTCCTTCATTACATGATTCAGAGATTTTTAATTTTTTTGATGATGTTCCCTTTTTATCAAAGAGATGTTCAAGACCCATAGATGCACTCAATAACTTTTTCAGATCTTTCTTTTCCTTGTGTTTTTTCGTCTTGGTTTGATTTAATGTTTTCAAGCTTTCTGCTTGTGTTCTATTTACTTTTTCATTTGTTGGTCATGTTTTTACATATCTTTATCTAGGTTGGGAAAGGTGAAATAGACTTGCTAAAATTTTATACATTTCCTATTTTGAAGTGATAATGTAAGGCAAATGTTTTTCTAAATTCCCTCATGCTTGTTTCTCTGTTGAAAGTATACTCTTTTCTGGAGTATGGAGTATTTGTTTGTTGTATAGCCTGGTTGTGTGATTGCTAGCCTGGTTTTGTGCCCTGGTTTTCAGGATCTATTAATTTGTCTTGTTTCCTAGTAAATGTTTTCACTAGGATTTGTCCGTCGAAAAAATTGGTGCACTTTAATTTCTTTAGGTTAAATTTTTATTCTCTGGTTTTGAGTTCAAGATTCAACAGTTTTTCTGGGCCAGTTTTTGTTGCAGCTATGAAACCCCTTTTAAAACATCTCTGACCTATCTTTATTCCATGAGGAATTGCAGTGACCTTCTATATCTTGAACTTTTTATGTAGTTAGTTTAGTGCGGAAGAATTGAGGTTATAACAGCTTCAAATACAACGTTTCTTTTCCTTCAAATATTAAGAATCCAAATTCATCTCCTCCAAGATCAGCTTTAGACCTTAACAAAATGAAAGCATTAAACATTTACAACATCATCTTCATCATTGAAACCTTCTACTAGTATTGGAACATGATCAAAATTCATAAAATTCATTACAAATTTTAAGTTTCAAAGACTAACAAGCTATATTTATACCTTAAGATGCATCTCTATGGGCCGGTGGATTTAATTTAGTATTTTGTTTCTACATTTGTAATAGCCTTCTATATTTATATATTTGCTAGTATTGTATTTGGTATAATTTAGGTCATGAGGTCTTGATAGCCCTGTAATTTTCTAAGTCTTCATTTCCCTAGTTTTATCTAGTCGAGTCTGTTATGAGTTTTGTATCTTCATTTCAGTTATTAGTAACTTCTGTAATAGCAGTATTAGCACTATTAGTTCTAGAATGGAGATTGGACTCTACTTGAAGACTCCTTCAAAGCTAAAGACTCAATTTTAAGTGATGGAACTAGCAGGAAAACAAAGCAATATATGGATATCAATCAGGTTGTTCCACGCAGTATCAAGATACAAAGGCTTGACTTGCATCTTCAATCAAGTGCATCAAAAACTTCTACCTCCATCTACATTCTTGTGGATAATGTCGTGTCCATCAAAAGTACAACTTTTCTTGTGGAAAGCATTGAACAAAGTCCTTTCAACTCCAACATCCTCCTACGATGCAACTTTGATACGAAGGTCACTATCTTCCTCCATTGTCATGTTGTTGCATATTCATGGTTTAACATGCTAATTGTAATTGATGAATCTTGGGGTATCATATACCTTTTTGTAACAATCCTTTAGGACCTTTATAAATTATATGCTTCGAACATGGACATGGACATGGACATGGAATGTATATGTTCAAGGAATATCTAACATGAATCCATCAATTCTCATAACAAAGATCCCCTTCTCCATCCGTTTAGTTTTAAATTATGAAAGTAAACAAAATGAAAGAAAAACTTAGAATTCTCCAACTCCCAAAATCTTTTTCTTCTTTAACTCTCTAACACTTAGCACAAAATCAAAATCTAATTTTAATCTTAACACACTTGGGATACTCAAAGGTAATTTAGCCATTACCAAAATTATTTGGATAAATGCATGGTTCTTCAAATTACTTACTAATATATATATATATTTTGGAATATCCCCCAACTGTGGGTTTTTTTATTTTTGGTGGAAGTGGATTCCCCTCTAATGACTTTTATATTTTATGGTTGTGTTTCTCAAAATAAAATATCTTATGGTTGTCCAACATACTTCTCCAAAACCCACCAAATTTCTACATATATTAAATAAATGATTTTGATTGATACAACAAATCTCAATATATATTAAATAAATAATACGCGTTCTAGTTTTATATTATGTAAATAAATAAAATGAAAGAAAAACTCACAAAACTAGAATTCTCCGACTCCCATAATCATTCTTCTTCTTCTAACACTTAGCACAAAATCAAAATCTAAGTTTAATCTTAACACACTTGGATATTCAAGGGTAATTTATTCATTATCAAAATTATTGGGATAATGGATTTTTCAACTTACTTCGCATTTTTTTTTAATATCCCGCAATTTATGTGAATATCCCCCAATTGTAAGTTCTTTAATTTTAGTAGTCTTTCTAAAAATAAAATATTTATGGTTGTCCAACACAATTCTGCAACTAACCCATCAAATTTTCATATATATTAAATAAACGATTTTGATCGATACAACAAATCTCCATATATAGATATTAAATAAATAAAACCTAAATTTGGAAAACTAGCCCGATTGGCATACCCAATATAATTGCCTTTGTTTTTAATAAATGGATACAAATGAGTTAGTTTAGTTTTTTCCTTGAATTTTGGAAAAAATTGATTGCATATATAAACAACTTATACCCAATTTCATACAATTACTTCTCCATTTATCTTCTGTGTTATAAATAAATTGGAAGAAAAACAATATCGAACAAAACAAGAAGAAGAGAATATACAGGGATGGAAAGGGCAAATATAATAAGCTGGGTAATGTTGGTGGTTGTGGTGATGGCTTTGTATGTCGGTACAGCTGAAGCATGGCCGTGCGCATATGATTGTGCAAAAGAACATGCAGAACAACACGGTGGGAGTAGTTGGGGATATGTGCCTGAATGTATGGAATTATGTCTTCATCATTCTTGGGTAAGCACACAATGAAGGTAATACACAACTTACATCTGAAGAGAAGGAGACATTTCCTTCTTTGAAGAAATCGATGATTGTTAAGCATCTACATTAATTAACTGTGCCTTTTGTATCTAAAAGTTGTTTTCTACCATCCTCAATGTATTCTGATTCTTTTGATTCTCTTCTTTTTGTTTTCCTTCTTCTTATACTTGTATCACACTGAAATGATTGTCACATTTCAATTCATTGTATACCAATAAAGACTATAAGTTATTAAGCCAGTTTTTCTTACATTTATGCATGTTTCTCTATTTTTATTATAACTAGGCATATAATTCCTAAGTTAGTATAGTTTTTTCGGGACATTTCTAATACCCTGACCAGAACATTTGACCATCCCATTTTTTTTATTTTTTTTATCAGAAAAATTGATTATATTAGGAATGGAGTATGTACATATGTCTATCACCAAAGCTAGAAAGAAAGGATAAAAATAAAAGATTAGATTACCCAATCAGATTATCCCAATGATTTATCACTGAACTTGCGAAGTTCACATGAAATATCTTTCCAGCAGCTGCTGCCGAAATGAAGAATTGATGTTTTTTCTTCATTACCCAGGTCACCATCAGTTTTGAATGTGTGATTAACATCAAAGATTCAGTTGTTTCGTTCCCTTTATAAAGACCAGAAAATTGCAGCCGACATTAAACTCCATACATAGCTTCCATAGCTAGAGAAGATGAACAATGACCAGAAAATTGCAGCCGAAGAAATATATCATCCTGATAACAAAAATTCATTTATTGGAAAAATGGGATGATCGAAATAGAATAACCACAAGCCAGAGATTACCTAGAGGATTACCAAAGAACTAATACACTAGAATTTATATGGCTTTAGGCTTCTCTTAAATATAGATCATGTTTTTATTAACTATAACTCATGTAAAATAAGTAAATAATCTAACCAGACGGATCATTATAATCATTTAACATAACCCATAAAATTGTACACAAGTTTATATGGTTTTGTTATCCACATTTTTCCTTTTTTATTACCAATATTAATTGCCACCTCTAATTATTCTATTTACCATCCCAAATATTTTGTAAGATATCCTAAATACTACCTTTATATATTTTGATTTTATTTTTTACATCATATCTTTTAATTCACCCTGCATCTAAAAATCCTTTACTCTCCCAACCCACCAACACCGTGATCATCTCCTTCT
This sequence comes from Papaver bracteatum, assembly GCA_023529315.1. Taxonomy (NCBI): domain Eukaryota; kingdom Viridiplantae; phylum Streptophyta; class Magnoliopsida; order Ranunculales; family Papaveraceae; genus Papaver; species Papaver bracteatum. The sequence goes on from JAJJWX010001750.1 coordinate 16,822, forward strand.
TCCATAACCGACATCTCCTTTAAATCATATTTTCCCCTTCTAAATTACTGACCTTCTAATCGTTCATATATTGACAAATAAATTCGCAAATTTTAATTAGAGTTCCTTATAATCAATTAAACAATAAACTTAAAAAAATCAAAGTTCAACCGTCTCCGTTTTTTTTATTTTTTTATTTACGATGAATGTTCTTTCCTTTTCTTTATATTAACTAGTGTAACATGCATCGCGCGATGTGCCTGCCAATCCGCTAAAAGAATAATCAAACTCTTCATTGAACAAAATTCATTTACACAAAATGTGTTTTCATATGCATTTGACACTACATTTCTCTACGACCAAAAGAACTTCCTTACTCACGCAAGGTTCATGCTTATTACCAACATAGAATTAAACGCAGGCTTTATGCACCTGCTGCTTGAACCTCTTCAACAGTCAAAAATTGCCACATAACACCATCATAGCCGATCGTACTAAATGTTCACAACTTTGTTCAGCTAGACTCAGCAGACGTTCTCGCATATCTTCTATTTAATGCAAAACAAACTTTTTAAACTGGTGATAAACATTGAGATCTGCAAAGCAGACTTTCTTTGCATAATCTCTTAAATTTACACAAATAAGATGTTATTGCATATGCAATATTTAGGAAACAGTGTATTTTTTATTCCATCCAATCTGGAACCTACTATGGCGTCTTGTCATCAACTTATCCGGCTAAAGAGCTGAAAAGAAATTACTTTTACATCCTGGATGCATGGAAACAGTAAACTAACATGGAATTTATGTATGATATATATACCTGCTTGTTTCTGTTTTGCCATCATTAATAGTTGCATCGCCTACTCTCGTTCTTTTCATTTGATAATTTGTGCGTCGTTTCTCCAGGATCTGCTCTCATTCATTCTTAGTCATTAAAGTTCGTCTTGCCCTTTGTGCAGTACGGCGCCATTCTTGACTGTTTGTTTCGTTACTTTCCTTAGCTGAATCAACTAATTGGTGGCAGCGTTTTTTGCCTCTTTCAGCAGCTGAACTATGACATTGCTTGTCTCCAGCATTCTCTGCTGCACTGAATTCTCGACGTGCTAGCTCGAGTAGTGTAGGACTTCGACGAAGATCAGGGTTCTTACCCTCCATAGATAGGTCTGCAAGGAAAACACAAATCAACTAATGAAAACCTATGAAATATCATTTCCGTACAGGACAAACCTATATATAGAGAAAATTGTCAGTTGCATTTTAACATACAGTCAAAATATCATCCAATTTTATAGGTAGAAAATCCTAAATGCATCTTCGCCAATTCAACCTAAAACACAAAATCCATGTCTCCATTTACTGTTTTTTCCTCAATACATCCGATAGGTAACCTAGAATGCAACTGGAGATGACCAAGTATGTAATTATCTCAATGCATAAAAAAATTGATTATACATGGAATGTTTTGTTAACAGTTAACAGGGATATCATTTAAGAAAATGAGAAAGTAACAAACACAAAGATGAGTACCCTTCCCAATTAGATGCATAGTGTACATGCATTCAATTCCATTTTTCCATTTTCAAACACAAACCAAACTGTGTAGGCTCATTGACTATAGAAATTCACTACGTTTTCTTTCAGTCATATCTTCAACCAGATACTGGCAAAGAAAATTATTTCTATATTAACAAACCCATAGAGAAAAAATTGGTCTTTGATATGTTTACCACTTTCTCAGTCATGTTTCAATGTTAACAAAGAAACCCAAATTCGTTTTCAACCTATTAAAACCAAATAAGAAGGTAGTTGACATTTTTACGAACAGTTGGAGCTCACAAACTGTTTATGAAGAAGTAACACGATCATGTTAAATTCATACAATAATGAAAGCTTCAAACTACTTAATTTGATTAGGGAATCAAATTTGAACTGCTTGCATGTTAAGGAAGAGAAATTGAAACCAATTTACTAAATTGAAATGATAGTATGTTAAGGATGAGAGATGGAACTAAATTACTAACCGATTTAGCAGTGAGCATCGTGAAGCCCTTTGAAGTGGAGAGAAAAGCTTGGGAAACCCTAACTGAAACGGGAAGCCCTAACCCCAAATTCAGATTTCCAACTTTTTTTTAATCGAAGAAGTAAGTTTCCAAATTGATTGTAAACTTAATTAAATCAGTTCATCCCATTTTTCAAACTCTCGCAAAATTTTGGGTTTTATTTGAACTTGTGGGGTATTTGTTATTCGGAGATGTATGTGAAACAATTTGGAATTAATTCAATCATATTATGTTAATGTGTGGAACTGATTAAGATGGTAAAAATCAAGAACAAAAAAGAAAGGGGAGATTTCAATCGAGAAGAATGAAACCGAGAAAGAAGAGGGAAGAGGTTTCTAGCGGACGGAGAGGTAATGAACTGTAACGCCGAAAAATGTCGAGAAAATTGTTCTCAACAGGATTCGAACCCACTGTCTGCTAACAACATTAAGCGGCCAATGGAAGATTCTCCCTTTGCACTCTTTTATTATTATCTTCTATATCTCGTCTTTTTGATTTTAAGG